>JAPERC010000161.1:0-24391 GCA_030411455.1 Arthroderma sp. MBC 290
AGGGGGGGCGGGGCGGAGCGAAGGGAGAGGAGCGGAAGTAGAGGGGGGGGAAGAAACGCGTGTGGTCTTGCGCGTGAAGAATCGGGAGCGGACAGAAGAAAGGGGGGTGGAGGTGACTTGGGACGGGTCACGCTGAGAAGGGCGATGGCGAGGAGAAGAGGAAGAAACAAAAGAAGAATCAGAAACGCACGACAAAAACGAAGAAGAAGCAGAAGAACAATCAGAAACAGAACGCGAGACAGAAAAAGCAGACGAACGAATGCCAGGCAAATACCGTGACATCGTGAAAAAAAAAAAAAAAAAAAGATCAGAGAGGCAGGGACCAAGTGGTAAGAAGCCAATGGCAGAAAGTCACTAGTGGTATGCTCAGTCTGGGGCCCGAAGGTGGAGAGAAGAAGAAAAAAGATCAAGGGGAGCGGAGAGGAAGACTTTTTTATAGCCTCCGCCCTTTGACTTTACCAAAGATGGCCTCAGAATTGCCTGAAGAGGAAACTCCGCGCGGAGGTGGCTTCCTGGTCAAGGCTCCGCTGTCCGCTCCGGGAAGGCAGAGCTTCCGTTTTGGGCTGGCGGAAGGACGGCGGAAGGTGGAACCCCTTTGTTTACTGCCGTTTTGGGCAGGCATGGCGGTACCGGAACGCCGTATTGACGGTATTTATGAATGAGTGGGCAGAGGTTCACAGCAGTATGCCAGCGTAAGCTGTGTGTATCTGGGTTGGAAAAGTAGATGGCTGCACGGAGAGAGCTGAGAGGAAGAGATTGATATAGATATCATCTTGTATATGGCTTGGTGGTGCGGTTGTCCAGATCTCATCTCGGTTTTTGGCTGGAAAAGGTGGAATCAGAGAACAGAGGATAGCAGAATCGCCACGAGGGCACACCGTAGAGGGGGCTATCTTGGAGATAGTGGCCTACTTCAGCTTGATATACGCACAGGCTACTCTCTCACGTCACTAGACTCAGTAGTTCTATCAGCATCAAGGTCATCGCGCAGCGGGTGAACTGGGCAAAAAGCAGAGCGTAGGTGGAGGATTAGAAGGGAAAACAGTTTGAGGAGCTGGTTAAAAGGCAAGAATTGAGATATTCATTCACTTCTTTTACAGAAAAAAGGATCTTCACCTTCTCATCTGGTCTGGTGTTTCGTCTCCTTCCTTCGTGGCAGTACGCCATACACAGATACCGTATCACCACCGCCAGGCAGGCAGACATGGCGAGAAGAGATGTCATCTACGAGTAATTACTTATTCTAACATACTGCAAGGGCATCTCTACTGCTCTTAGGCCTGTTGTGTCTACACTTATCAGACTACTCTTACCCCTGTGTGGGCACCTCACAGTATAGGGGCTATACAAAACCTACAAAATACGTGGAAATAGAAGTCGAAAAGCCCAGGGATGGGAAATAAGACGAGATACATGAGATAGAAATAGCCATGATGGCTACGTATGGGATATACAGCAAAAAGACGAGAACTACTTCCAATAGACAAACCCGTCCATCAACCTCCTTGCCGTCCTATAAACCGTCGCCCTCTCAACCTCCACCTCGCCATCAACGAGCTTCATCTTAGCCCCAACAACTAGCCGCCCACTTGCATGACCAACAGCCAATTCGCTCTCCTCAAACTCCCCTCCAGCAGCGGCTGTTTGCCGGTCTCCTAAACATTCATGAACAACAGACCCCTCCAACCTCGCAGCTACACCCATAGCCAGACCAGACGTAATAGGTAATGCCCCATGTGGCTGCCCAACAGATATAGCCCTTACCACTACATCTACATCGTCCGCCTCTAGCCGTCGACCAGACAGCAACACATGCCCGACCGGTTTAGAGACAATGCCGACCTTTGGTATAGACGCAGGAACCTCATCCACCGACTTCGCCATGCCCATGGCAACAGCTGCCTGTACACGGATGGACTCAAGCCGTTTCAACAATCCGGGGACAGCTTGGATTTGGCCCGGCGACATCGTCCCATCTATACCATCATTATGACCCTCACCACCCAGTTCCGATGCAGGGACAAATATAGTTGGGTTCCCGACGTCGAGACAGCTCGTTCGCACACCATCAATCACATCAATGACATTCCCCGTAGGAAGGGTTTTGCCAGTTTTTGATCCACCAGGGTAAAGAAAGTCAAGCTTAACCCTAGCCCCAGTCCCTGATACGCCATCAATATCGAACTCGCCCTTAGCAACAGCTTCGGCATTGCCATCCCCATCAACGACAACTGGAAACGTAGCATCGATATATTTATCAGTGTTTGTATTGTATATTCGAACGGTAGTCTCAGTTTCACCAGCACTATCGGCCCTTACCTTTACCATCCCTGAATCGACGGCGTAAGGTCCAATAGCACTGCTTAGGTTCCCACAGTTTCCCGAATAGTCAATCCCATCATTTTTGACTCCAACCTGCACAAAAGTAAAATCAACCTGCGCGCAGCCTCCATCAGGGGCAGCAGTAGCAGCAGTAGAAGAGGAGGCAGTCGACGAGCGACCGACGACACAAATCTTTGAAAGGCTGGATATTCCTCCTCCCAGCCCATCGAGCTGCCGACCATTCGGGTCTGGGGACCCAATAGTACCGAGAAAGATCGGTTTCCAATCATCTCTCGAGGCAGGCAGATGATCAGAGTTGAACATGATCCCACGCGATGTCCCACCTCGATAGTACGAGGCGAGCATGCGGTTTTGTTTCAGTTCTTCATTGCGTGTTGTAGATATGCCCCGTTGCCCAATGGTTGGAAATTTCTAATTGTTTGTTAATTCAATTCGGTTGAGGGTATACAATAATTTACCTACTATGAATAGCCTTCTCCTTACAATATTCGGCAGTACCATTGTGCTTCTCTTTCTGCTCTTGAGGTGAAGTCGAGACTCACTTTTTTGAACTTCGGTTCGAGGCTTAAAAGGGACAAATTAACTTTCGGATCACGCCCGTCACTACAAAGTGCTAGTTTGCCATAGAGAAAAACGTCTTTAGTATTATGATAGCTCGCACGTATATATAAACGAGTAACTACATCGCTCAGTTCGCCATGTTTCGGTATAAAGCTCTAACATATCCAAAGCAGGTCTTATCATCATCCAACCCATCCCTCGCGTCGGTCGAGGAAAAGGACGTTAACGTAAATTCGTCGAATCAGAAATAAAATGTAAACCAAGATAGAAAAAAGTAAACCAAAGAAATAAAACCACCATTAACGATTCGCGGATCGCGGGATAGCTGCGTGGACGGGACGTCTCTATGACATATCCGGAGGATTGGGACTTGCACTACAATCGTCTCAAAAACCGCGAAACATCAACGTATTCATATCTTAGCAACATTTCTTTTGCCCGGTCAAACAGTTCGTGAAAACGGGTTGAGATGTCTGCGTATGTAGATGATAACAAGGGCTCAACGCTGTCAGAAAGAGCAAGGGTAGGAATGGAGATATCATCAAAATTGAATTCTTCAGAAAAGATATCTGGGAAGAACAAGGGTAGGATGGCGGCAAGGACGGCGATAAATACACCGAATGCGACGAGGATAGAAAGGAAGGAGAAATATGAGGCTGTGGAAGAAGTAGTAGTAGTAGTGACGTACGATCTTCTTCGGTCATGTTTCTTCCTATGCCGGTTGAGTATCTTTACCATCTCCCGTCGACCTGCGCTCGCATTGATCTGGACATCGCCTAAGCTCATACTGACCATCTCGTAGCTCGCAGCCTTAAGAAGCCGTGTAAGAAGTAAATATCGCATACACATGCAAACGAACACGCCGCAATCGCTGCTATTTTCTTGTGTGGGGGAATCGTCAAGATTCATGTATCGTATCTCCTTGTTGACCAGTGTGCTTATCTTCTGCGTTACTTCCAAGGCTTCGTTGTTGTTGGCCGGAAAGAGCGAGTCGTAGTGAAATGCCGTCTGGTCTAAGAGTGAGACGAGGAGAAGGGACCAGTGAGAGCCACCCTCGGCTTCCATGCCATTTCGACAATCGTTTATTGGAAGGAATATATGGGTTGCATTCGTAAAGTCTGGGAGGGCGTCCTTGAGCGTGTGCGGGTCTGGGGTTTGGTAGAGGAGGAAGGCCATGCTGGGCCGGAGAAGGAGGATGCTGGTTTTTACATGGTCAAGATATTCCCGCTCAAGATATCTTAGGAATCGAGTAAGTAGATTGTATAGCGTGGGTGGGGAGATATGATTCATACTCTTCCCAAAAGGCAATGACCTAGCAGCCATTTGTTTAGTTCATGCCGCAAACTCAGCACGCCTTTATACTATGGCAACTCACATTATCAGTCAACCAGTCATGCTTTAACGTATATACGTCGTCGTTCGTCACTACCAAGAGCGTATAATACTCAGCAACCATGCCGATCGAATAGCTGTGAGGACAGGAAGACATACACCGGACATCATGATCTATACACCCAGGGACTGCTATCAGAAACCGAGCTCAATCCATCGCCTCCGAAGCTGGGATACATACAAGTCACGTATTCATCATCTGGACTCGTCTGCAATGGGTCAGCCTTCTCGCATTATGAAATAAGCGTAGCCAAATCATCTCCAATTGGCATGATAAGAAACAACACCTGGTCAACAACACGCAATTCAAGGCACACTACAAACCCTCGACAGTATTCACCGCATCTCTTTCCAACCGGACAGACAGCTTTCCTTCTCTTGCTGCTCCGTACACACTCCACCCATCGAAGCAGAAAGCTCAAGCATTAAAGAGGCAGAAAGAAACGTACCGAGTCACCAAGTCGACTCTTCATTTTGTCTTTGAATCGATGGAAACCGCCTTCTCCCATCGCTTTGCCTCAGCGAGGGGAAAGGGAAGATATGGGGGGTACGCGACTTCTAAACACTCTGTCCATATAAAAGTTAAGATGTATAAAAAGATAGTAGAACAATATCGTCAAGATCTAGAGGATATATATACATATACATGGACAAATATCTAGTCCTTTACGAAGCTGCGTTGCCGAAACCGCGATGTTTTGGGCCGGAGAAGGGCCGAGTCACGTGCATTCTGTGATGTCATCGCCGAATAAATCCCGTATTTACTAATTACTTAGATGTTGATGCAAGAAGGCGCAGTTTGAACTGATTATATTGCTCTGAAAGCCAGTTTCCAGACAAGATCTAAATCACACTCTCAATCAAAGCAATAGCCCGGGGAAGGCAAGGAAGAAGGGGGCAAGCAACAGCCTAAGACAACCAAACGGCGGCACCGAAGAAACGAGTAAACACAAGGGGTAATTAACTAGCTAACAAGGAGAGTCGTAATATTCATCATCATAAAATGCTAAAAAGACAATAATGAGCAAGTGAAACAAAAGGGAGCTGATCCCAGTTTTGTGAAGAAGTGAAGAATTGACGAGTCGAAAACATGGGAGGTTGAAGGGCCAAAGGAAGAAGGGTGGTGAGTGTAGAGTATGTGCATATGGTTGAATTGAATTCCAGCAGGCCATTGGGGTGTGTTGTTTTGCACAGCAGGGTGGACAAGCAGCAACAAATGAGAAGGGATATAAAAAGACAAAAGACAACAAGCAGAAATGACAACCTCCGTCAAAGATACAAAACAAAACCAGCAAAACATACGAAATGTGCTGTCGAGCTGACTGACTGAACCAGCTTAGGTCCAGTCTAAAAGTGTGTATTCATTTCCCATTCCCACATGCTTAATATTTCATGGTGCACGCTGTGTTTTCCTTGCGCCAATTAAATAGGTATATGTGATGTGCTTGCATGCGCCTAATTCCTTTCACCCATCGCTCAAACATGATAATCAAAAAAATGCAGGAAAAAAACATAAAAAAGAAAAGGGGTGGATATTCTGGAACTTCATGTCAAACGTACAGCCCGTTACAAAGAAAAGTGGTATAAGGTGATTATAGCACTGGGAGGGAGAATAGTGCAGGGAAAACCGGGAGCGAGAAGAGATAGAGCGGAAGATGTGAGAGATTATAAAATGACTTATGCAGCAAGTTTGGCAAAATGTTTGGTCCATATCCATCCAATTTGATTTGTAGGGTCATCCTGGTTTCGAGCGAGCCAGAGATCACCCTTTTCACCAATGACATCGAATATTTCACCCGCGACATATGTAAGGTATGGATACCCCGCTTCGCGGCGTGCCCTATCGATGTTGAACTCAAACATGCTAGCAGCAAGGAATAGGACGGTTGGAGCATGCTGGTGTGCTGATTCACTGACTTCTTCGGTGTTAGTCTCCAAGGGGGAAGGTTCAGGCATCGGCATCGCCGATGAGAAGAAGCCAGAATATCGGGGAGCATCTGGTGGGCTGGGGGTGTCGTCAGATTCCCATGTGCCGGCAGGTCGTCCATGGTTCATGAGAGTCTCGGCCAATAGCTCAGGAAGTCGAGGGGAGTCTAGAGCCAATTGTGGAAGACTGGGAGAGACCTCAGAGGATCGGTAAGAATTATTGTTTGGGCCTGGTACGCTATGAGCGATGCTTGAACGTGAGGAAGGGTTGATGACTGAGGCCATTGAAGGAAGTTGGCCACCAGTCATCTCGGAAGACGGCCGAGCCGAAAAGTTGGAATTGGTGCGGCTTCTTCCATCTGGCACTGGGGGAACTTGAGATCCATTTCCAAAGCCGTCACTATTCTGGGTTTGGCTATGGGTACTTCTGGCGCCAAATTCTTGCGAGGCCTTTGGTGAGGTAGTAGAATCAATCGAGAACCCGCGGGCGGTTGTGCTGTTAACTGTGGACGGTCTTCTTGAGGAGGTAGCATCGACACCGGTAGAAATAGATGGAGTGCCATGTGTATTGTTATTGTAGCTGGCAGTCTCCGCAAGAACGGAGCCATTGCAAACACCAAGAGATAAGACCTGGGCTTCGCTAAACGAGAAATCGCCTGACCAGTCAGTAATGATCTGACTGATTTCCTGTGGAAGTCGTTCAATGGTATTCCCCAGTCTCTTCTGGGTCAAGGTAAGCCAGGTGGTCTGTATCTGCACAAAATTGCCGAGACAGGCTTCCATTAGCTTCTTGGTGAGAGTTAAAAGCCTAGGCAGTTCCTCCTTCAGTGCTGTATTCAGGGCGACAAATTGCTCTCCTTGCTCGGTGATCTTTTTGTCTGGCTTGTCGCCTCGGTCTTTGATGGCCTTGTATTTAACATAGTCCAGTAGCCGTTTGTTTCGCTTTTGCATAACCCTTTGTGGGCCGTCGTGGAGCTTTAATAGCGTAACCATCGGCGTAATGACGCTTTTTCGAACCGACGCGAGCTATTTCCAAAATAGTCAGTATTTACCTAACAAGGCGAGTATAGAAGCACTCACATGATCGACAAGAGCTACATTCATAACGTCTTTGACCGCCAACCTGAAGCGACACCATTTGCTCTCCAACTCGGGGTAATGCGAGGGCGCAAGTGTAATATAGTGCTCAATAGCAACGACAAAATCATTGAACCTGTTCATTGAGTTCTGAATTTCCGTGACGTACAGCTCGACATCACGCATAACAAGCTGTAGCTGGAAGAAATTGTCACCGAACCGCTGGGAGGACAGATCATATTCCTTGTCAGTGAACATTTCGGAGAGTCCAACATGCTGTTTAAGTTTTTCTGTACGTCGTCCGAATGCTTTGGACAGGCCGGCCCGAACATCTGACTCTTTTCGTTTCCTGCTGTTCCCTACGACCTGACCCACCACGTCGGCCCGCTTTTTCATGTCGTTGATGCGAACAGAAATATTCGTTATTTCATGCAATGATTTGGATATAGCGTCGTGGTCTGGATGATCAGCAGGCGTGGCGGAAAGGAGTTCGGTCAATAGCAGTGGATATTTTAGAATTCGTTGGACAGGCTTGACGAGGAGAGAGTCCAGGTTCCAGGCCGAAGTGACATCGGAAGCACACTCGCGACACTCTTTAAGCCAGAGGTTGACATTCTTATTCTTCATGAGGGACTCGAGAGTCTTGTTTGCCGCATCATGATTTCTGAGATACTCCGAATAAATCTTTTCCATCTGACTGATATGGGTTAGAAATGCCTTCCCAATTGAGGTATTGCGGTCTTTCATTTCATCGGATGTCTGTGCCTCATCTGTCGATGAATTGCCGGATTGAGTATATCGACTTCCGCGTTTGCTACTCCAACGTTGGGCCAATACATATACGCTCTTGGATGCTTGCTTTAGGGCATCTTGAAAATCCATTGAAAACTGCACAACTTGCTCTGAATTTCCAAATAAGGTCTTAATATCCTCTGGGGAAAGTCCCAAGCAGGAGGACGAAGTTCCCTTGTAGATATCGACTACAACGACCATGTCCTGACCAAATGTGTATTCAGTATCGACGAGTTCTTTGATAATGTTGCGCCGTTTCTTGAGTCGTCGCTGTTCTGGTGTTGGAGACTTGCTAAGAGAGACTGATGCTGAAACATCAAATTTATCCTGGCTATGGTTTATCGGGTCGTGCGAGGTTGCTGAGGATGCAGTTGTTTGAGATGATGACCCTGTGACGACTTTATTGACCAATGACTCTTCACTACTTTGGGGCCCGGAGTTAGAATCAACAGGAATAGTTGGAGGAAGTGGAAGGACATCAGAAGGGAGGTCGCTCGAATATACACTGGGCGACAGTTCAACTGGTAAAGCTGCAGTGCCTCGACTCTCATTCCCTGTAAGTTCACCGGATGACTCAGGTGGAGGAGGTGGCGCATAAGCTGGTATAGGCGGTAGCGTTGGTGAATCGGCTTCTTCGGGAGGCTGTACTTGTATTGTTACTCCGAGGCCTTCTAAATTACCACTTGTTGGCCGATCACTGGGTCCAGCGTCGTCGAAGGCCTTTGGTGTTTCGGCGCCTACTTGTTCAGCTGTCACAGTGGCCGGGGTGAAGCCCTTATCTGTTTCAGCAAATTCAGGTGGAGTTACGGATCCTTCTTTGTCGGTTGCTAGATGCATCCAGTCGGCAATTGACGGAGAAGCACGTTCCCAGTCCTCCTTGAAGAGAAGGCTAGAACGATGCTGTTCATAGTCAGATACCGGGACAGCCTTTGACTCCGGAACGATGATAGGATCTTCTGATATCCCATCAGCCTCTTGCGCCTGAGTATCGTGAAAAGGAGACCTATTTCCTGACTCACTTTCACTGCTCCCATGGGTTAGAGGAGGCAGATTTTGCCGGTCATACCCAGCTTTCGCCAGTTCTTGAAGGTAGAGTTGGGTAGCACGTTTGGAGTTCCACCTCGCTTGTTTGGCTATGTTTGAGTAAGGGCTTACCAAGCTCACACTAGGTCGCCTATCGAGTGAGGATGCAGTTGATATAAAACTTGCACGAATGTCGGACATGTCTACCCCTGAATCCTTGCTATGCTGGGAATTGGGTTGATAGACTGTCGGGAACAATGGCTGCAGGGCGGAAATGCTGTCTTCACGAGACTCCGGATAGCGGCTCTCTTGGTTTGTCACGTTGCTTTCTGAAGATTTCTCCAAGTCTTCGTCTCCCAATTGACGGCCGTGTATGGAAGAGTCCCATGAGCTCATGCTCCACCTCTGTCGATCCTTCATATTTAACGGGATGTCAGGGCCGTGATTGTTGTCTTGACTGTGACTAGCAGGGTCATCAAAGAGATGAGACTGGCGAAGCATAATCTGAATGGATTCCTTATCGTCTTGCTCAGAGTCCGATTCTCCGTGCTCATCGGAAGAGCCTGAGACGCTTGGACTGGATTCTCGCATCTGCATGATCTGACTCAACATTGTACGGTGATTCTGGGAAGGCTGCGGGATATCTGTTTGAGGATCGGGGTCAAACGAAGTTATCTCGGTATTTGCAGTTATTGCAGACATTGGAGCCGTGTCGGAATCAAGAGACTTGGATCTTGTTCTCGTAAGTGTTAATTCCGTTATCGAGATATCCGGCTTTTCTAAACTTGACCCATTTACTGTCATTTCTACTGTTGGTTCCATGGGACGTTCGTTGGAAGAAACTGATCCAGAAAGATCTGGAGACCGCCCTTCTTGAGGGGTCACAAACGTCTCCTGCTCTTCACCGACGGTAGAAGAATCTGTCACTGGTGCAGTCACTTCCGGCATCGGTTCAATCGTCACTGGCTCTTCTGGTGCCCTAGATTGTTTTGCATCTTCGCCAGTTGACCCCTGTTTCTGTTGTCTGGCCTGAGGCCGTTTCTTTTGCTTAGCGGTCAGTCGCCGTTGTATCTTTTCTTCCTTTCGAGCATTTTCTTCTACAGCTCTATTAAAAGCTTGTTGTATCCGTTGTCGACGAGCGGCAAAATCCACATTTCCCAGCTCGGGGAGTTTCTTCGGTTTTTGGCGTGCATTTCGAGACGAGTCTCTGCTCTGAAGGTCCGATATTCGATCAACAACCTTGGCCCTTGAAGAGGATGTTGTTGCGGCTGATACTGGTTGACGGGGCCTGGAGCTCCTTAATGGTGGTGGTGATTTCTTCGGCGGAGGGGTGCCGATAAACGCTTTGAGAGTTGGGCTCTTTTGAGGTTGAGTATGTCCGCTTGTCCTCCGCCTCGTAGGGGAGGCTACTTTGGAGGAGGTTGGAGTAGTACCTGGGGATGCCGAGGAAGAGACACGCCGACTCCCAGGGGGGATATTTGGTTTTGTATGGGATGGTTTAGGGAGGGCACTAGCTCCCTTGGGAGGAAGTGAAACGCTGATAGAAGAATAGCGATCTAAAGCTGAATTAGTTCTAGTAGATGGAGAGGAGCTGCTCGAATCTGAGGTTTGACTGAGCCGACGTGAAGCCACGGGAATTCGAGAATAAGAGTTTGATTTAGATCGTGAACCAATGGAGGATGGCGAGGGCAGTGGGCTCGAGTTGGCCATAATACCCATGTTGAAATGAGAGGGATTTGGAGCGGCGGTCGGTGATTGTATGCCCAGCTCGCTGCGAGATCTTCGATGGGATAAGGAAGGTCGACGAGCAAAATTTGCGTTGTCAAAGGCCGGGGGGCAGCCAAGGTACCAAGTAGTTGGTGAGACTGGTGTAAGTCCGTTTGTCGTTGATTCCGACGGGATATCTAGTCGCATTAGATTAGGCGTATGCATGCACCCGTCGGATCCACTCCTTCCGCGCGTTGCTGTGGTTCTGGAACTGCGGTACGGAACGTTGGTATCCAGAGGTAGAATCTCGCCAAAGAGTGGTTTTCTAACCGCTGCGGCACGCGTATTTGGGACTTCGTTTGTTCGATTCACAGCAGGCTCCTCAAACCGTTTAGCCTGCAGGGCCGAGAGATAGGAAAGGGTTTGATCGGTCGAGGTTGAAGCTGGGATCAAGCGGTCCTGGTCCACTCGGAAAGCGCAATTGGAGGCAGTGGTTTTTGCAGCGTGGCGAGCGCTAAAGCTTGCGTGTACGGAAGGGTTTGGATATCCAGTCGGGCTAGGATCCCTCGAGCCGACGAACGGGTGCGAATGGGATGGTCGGGGCGGTACTTCGTCCGTAGTTTGATTGAATCTGTTGACTAGTTCCTTGAGTGATGTCTGCCTCTGATTCGCCGAAGGTCTTGGCTTAGAGCTTTGTGACAACCGTCTTTGTTTCGGAGGAGACAACTCCTTGGGCGGCAACGCAGGAGCAGCAGCGGTGCTGGGTCTATTATACGGAGCGGAAGAGGTCTGTGAGTGCCTGTCGGTGTCTCTATCTAGATTTTGCGATGGCGGGCCATCAGAACCAAAGGGGTCACGATATTGGAAGTAGAAGTCGTTCGGGTCGGTATAGCTCTCCAGCTGCGGCTGCTGATCGTGATCATGAGGTTGGTCTTGGGTCGAGTATCTAAAGTTTGTTTCTAGCAAAGATTGTTGGTGTGAAACGGCACGTGGAGGGGAATAGGTAGTTGCGGGTAAGAGTGGCAGCTGAGACGAAGAGAAGGACGGGGTCATCGATGAAGGTTGTCGATAGTGGGCGAAAGGGACAGAAACAGCATCAGTGTTGGCAGCATAGGTACCAGCTGCAGTTGTGTCGATTTGACCGTCGGATGGGCATCTAGAAGATGAGGAGTCGTAGAAGGAGGTGGTGTGATCTGAGGCCGGAGCAGCAGCAGAAGTAGCAAGAGGACGAGGAGGAGGAGGAAGAAGTTGGCGCGGCGAAGCAAGAGGATAATCAAGACTCAGCGAGTCGAAATTACTCTCGGCAGCATGTTGATTGAAATCGAAACGACGATCATCTAGATCCTGGGCGGGCATTTTGCACGTCGCCTCAGAAGAGGCCTTAATTCGGCATTAAGAAGAAAGGAAAAAAACAAAAAAAAGACTAAAAAAACAGGTCGGCAGAAAGCAAGGACGGGAGATGGGGGTTAGGGTTTGAGGAGCTTGAAAAAAAGGGGATGAAAATGAGACCGGGGTGGGAGCACGAAAACAAAAAACGGCAGGGTAGTATTAAAATTTAGACGATAATGAGTAGAAGGCGACGAAGGAGGGACGCAAGTCGTGTATGACGGGTATGCGTGCGGACAAGCCCGAGGGACGGTGCGAAGAGAAATAATAGGCTGTGGTTTAAGGCAGACCTGAGGCGTTAGTAGTGTGACGACGTGGCAGGCAAGCAGACAAGTCGACCAGGATAGGAGTAGTTGTTGCTTCAGGAACCGAACAGCGTATATCCACAGACAGAGAGAAAATATCGGTCAAGACAGACAGAGATGAGACACGAAGAGACCATGACGGGGTTTCCTAGGGATACTTTTGGCGGCTCAGGTTAGATAGGCAGGTCAATTGAAGGTGGGGAGAAAAAGGGAGAAGAGCCGGAGGGTTGAAGGCCCGTCGAACAAGGGCAGAAGCGAGACAGACGGGGATCTTTAGCATAAAATGACTCGTCGCGATGCAGTGTATGTAAGAGCAACAGATTGGAAGAAGGATTGCTGGCGGGCTAAGATTAAGGGCTGGGGTCTGGAGAGTCGAGGTGATAGTGCGGTCTTGTCTGTACGACGGTTCGCATAGGATGCAGCGGGCGGGGAGAAACACTCATACCTCGACAGGAACAAACAGCCATGTAAGCCTACATAGTCGGGAGGAATAGAAGCAGGACGAGAAATTGAAAAAATGGAGAGCGAACGAGGATGCCAGCTGTTCCTCGAGTCGTGGGGACCCAGAAAGCGGGCGATTGGATCCCCTTGCAGCGAAGAACCCCGTCGTTGGGTTGGAAGACCAGATGTGTGACGTGTTTAAGCGCAGATGGCTAGAGACGACGATGGAGAAGAGGATGCGAGAGACGAAGCCGGTGGTTGGCGGTGGTTTGGTTTGGTGAAGTTGAAGTTGAAGATGTTGTTGAGGTGAAGAAAGACGTCGAGATGAGGCTGATGATGATTGGCCAAATCGGGAAACCAACGTAGAAACACACAAACCGAGATATATATGAATATTTTTCTTTTTCTTTTTTTCTTTTTACCGTGAAGCCCGTTTTCAGCTATTAATATATAGATAGATACTTTATGTTCCTGTTCCTGAACCACGGTAACCGTCTACATCGGAACTCTACTCTACTCCAGCATTAAACTATACAGTAGACGGCCAGATGAATTTAGATATACTCGGAAATCGATCGGTCCATCGATCGCCGCTGCACCTCATCTGACACCGACAGGAAAGATGAAGAAAAAGAAGCCCGAAAGGAAATTAAAATTAACAGGATCTTTTTCTCTTGCACTTTTGACTTTTCAAGGCCTGGCCCGGTGTCGATCGCCCTGTTTGTAGTGGGGATACGATGTACAGATACTTGCCCAAGCACCAAAAAATCTGCGTCTCAACAGGTCACTAACCCCATGGCAATCCAGCTCTGCTCAAGCAAGCAGGCGCGTTGAAAGAGAGATTGAGCATACATACAGTATACTTACTCCTAAGGCAACCAGGCAGACGTTTGATAAAATATAAAGAGAGCCGCCATTCTCCTCCTTTTCGTCACCGCAAAATGCCCACTGCATGGCACGTCATTACGCACCTAGCCGACAAACCCACAGATCCACCCGCGACGTTGACCCAGGCCTGGGCTAACCATATGGTCGTAATAATCCGTCATTGATGGGGAAGACGCTATCTTTTGAATGGATGCTGATGGGAAAAGTTCACCCGAAGTGTAGGGTGCCATCACGAAAAACTGGTACTTAAACGAAGGGGTTTCATTGTGTGCCCTAGCGAAAGATGTCCTTGGCCTTTCACGCTGCCGACAATTGCCGATGGACTTTCACGTAAACGAAGTGCTGGTCCAAAAAAAGGGTTTGGGCGTTCTGGAGGATTTGCCGTAAAATGCTTCACCGACAAGCCTCCGCCTTTCCGGGGCCGGAGATTGCAAATTAGCCCTGGCTGTTTTCTCTCAAGAACTAACATTGAAATTGGATCTGAAGGAATGGCCTGGAAATTATGATTATGGTCTACATATGGAGCCGTGGTTTGTACCCGAAGTTTGTCCATGTACAGCATCCCGTGTTTCATTCAACCGTGGTTCAACGTCACGCGTTTGGTTCGAATTATCTGTGTAGTATGGGACATATCAGGAATTGTCTCTTCTCGTAGAACTCTGTGCTACTTGCCTGCTTGCGTCTGTCAACTGCGGATTGTACAGATGGACTGGCAGACTCGTTAGACAGAGAGTCATGTGAAGTCAGAGATGAAAAAAAAAATGGGAAAACCAAAAAAGAGATATCAGGAAGACCGAACATGCAGCAACATCACGCATCCACCACTACGACATACATCAATGAAGCTGTACTGCAGAATACGAACGGGGAAGCTCATCCTCCATCGCACAGCATCGCCAGATTCCCCGGTTATCGCCAGCGGATGTCCGACCTCTGTCTCCTAATTTCCATTTCCATGTAGTGCAACAACAAACATAGTGTGACGAACTTGTCCACTCCCAACACTTAATTCATCCACTCATCTCGAGCTTTGCCATACTAGCTCCTGCGCAGGCACAAGGAGCATGAAGCGTAAGCGCAGTGCAGCGGCCGTTCCCGGTCAAGCTCAAGCTCTGGGTACGGCCCAGCCATCAAGGAAACGCCCAAAGCTTGCGAGCCCTTGGGATCCGTTTCCATTGGCAAACGGAGGCAACCCTGAAACTCAGCAGGAGCAGCCTGTGTTATCTATCTACTATTCACGCGTTATCTCCCTGAGGACATACATCCTGGAGCTTCTCCCAACCTCGTCCAAATCGCGCCGCAGAAAAGTCGCGTCAATAGCCAAGGATTGGCACCAGGGCTCTCTCAACGACAAAGATCACAATAGGGGGGCAGAAAACAAGCACAAGAGCAGAAAGAAAGATCTTGCCAACATCAATTGTCGACGCCAGCGCATTTCGCTGGGTGGAGGTGTGGTAGTTACCGACACCGAGCGTATCCAAGAACTTGGACAACTCCTTGACTCTACACTAGTTGGAGTGCTCAAACCCTTGGACAGCGCTACCAACCATTCCCGACAGAAGGACTTGGCGGCCTATACGCAGTCCCAGTTTCGTTGTTCGACGCTGGCATGTACCGATGTTGGCGCGACTAGCTCGCAGAGCGAGGTGAGTCAAGCTGTGCCATCCTTCCGCGCGTATTGTGTGCTTGTGCTTGTATAATACAGTGATGTTGTCATGTTTCTGTCCGTCCTTTCTTAATATACGTAAAGTATCCCTCGCTAATTATCTGTGCAGATTGTGGACTTCGCTATCTTCAGCCTTTTCAAACGAGCACAGGGCACCCCCTACCGCCCGCCTCATATCCTTTGCCATGGATTCGTGCGTTCGGGCAGCCGTCGCCTCCCAAACCAGGAGCAGGGTGGCTTTGCGGGCATCCCCGGCATCTCTCCCCAATACCCGAATAAGAGTGTCTCGTTGCTGAAAACCTATCCTTGGACTGATGTGCTTGGGTTGCTGGGGAAGAACTGCGAGGAGATAATGCTTCATCTCCTTCTGGATTGTGGCCTGTTTCTCCAAGTTGATCGGGACAAAGAAACCTATTATCAATTGAGTGGTAGGTAACAGCGCACCCTTAAAGGGAGTAGTTTATCTCACTGTCTGATTAGGGGTATCGCTCTTGGAACTCAAACCCGTTGACAAGCACCCACCAAAGGGGTCTCTATCGAATTCCAAGATTCAAAATGCGACTACCTGTGATGAACTACCCTCACCTGGCGGCATTGTTATTGTTCGCCGTCGCATATTTTATGCCCGACCTACGCTTACCTCGAAAGGAAAAGTCCCCTTTGGTTTAAAGCATGCCCGTATGTATACGTTCCCAAATAATCTATCCTTTTATATTAACTTGCATAGATGTTTTGAATAGATACCCGAAGAGCGACGACATTAAGCACACCGTTCATATCATGAAATACATATTCCCCCGCCAATTTGGACTACATAATGTTTTCACTTCAGCGAACGATCCTAAGGGAAGTGTCCAACCATTCAAAGATTATACATTTCGCGAAGTGGATATCGATCAAAAGGCAGGTTCAAATTCGAATAAAATTCCCAAACGCTTGCGGGGAGGACTGGCTCAGCTGGTTCAGAATCTCCAGAAACGGCATCGACGATGCGCTTACGCAGAGCTGATGAGATATTATTGCCCTCTTCAGGTATGGCAATTGGCATTTATTTTCATTGTTGTTTTACCTACCAATCTTGTTGACATGAATATGTGTCTAGCCCCGAGAACATCGATTAATTGAGCCAGACACTACTGCAGCTGCAGATCCTGAGAAGGTACTATCAGAGCACCCGGCCGTCCGATTGGGAGTTTACGCCGTACGACCGACAACGAACTTGGAGAACAGTTCACCCGAGAATGTTAAGAATGGCTCTAGTAAACTATGTATGACAATGTATGCAACTCCTACGTCCGCAGTTTCTGCCTTTTGCCGGGCCGTGCTCTTGAAACTAGTGCCCAATGATATGTATGGGTCTGGAGAGGACGGTACCCGAAATCGGGAAATTATCATGCGACACATTGATACTTTCATCAAGCTACGAAGATTCGAGAGTATATCTTTACATGAAGTGGTGCAAGGGCTGAAAATTACTTGTGTCGAATGGTTAAAGCCTCCCGGGAAAGGCGGAGGGGGATCCGAACCGCAAAAGCTCTCGGCTACCGATTTTCAGAAGCGGACAGAGATATATCTCGAGTTTATCTACTACATCTTTGACTCGTTACTGATTCCACTGATTTCGGCCAATTTCTACGTGACGGAGAGTGGCGTACACCGGAACCGAATCTTTTATTTTCGACACGATGTGTGGAAGAAACTCACCGAGCCGTCGCTTGCTGAACTGAAATCGACCATGTTTCGGGAGGTGAAGGGGATGAATAGCCAGAAACTACTAACAAGCAATGCTCTCGGGTATAGCCACCTTCGACTACTTCCCAAGTCTGCAGGTGCTCGCCCCATCACAAGCCTAAGAAGGAGGCCAACTATCAAGAACCCGTCGACGGGGCGAGTTGAGCTTGGAAGCAGTATTAACTCGCTCCTTGGTCCGGTGTTTAATGTGCTTACTTATGAAAAGATGCAGAACCCGGAACAAATGGGCTCTGCCATGAAAAGCGTGGGTGATATATTTCCCAGACTTCATGCTTTTAAAGAAAAGATACTCCAGAGCCAACCAGCAAAGGCTCCACATTTTTATTTTGTCAAGTTGGATGTCCAGGCATGTTTTGATACCATCCCTCAGAGTCGGCTCCTTCACCTTGTTGACCGGTTAGTCACTCACGACGATTATCGGTCGATGAAATTTGTCCAGTATAACACGAATGAGTCTATGAATGCAATTGGGGTCAAGGGAAACGCTACGAGGAGGTTTATATCCAAAGCAACGTCATTTACCGATTTTAGCACGATCTACGATATGATAAGCAGCCGCCCTGGCAAAAAGGACTCGGTATTCGTGGATACAGGCACTCAAAAAAGACATGACCGAGAAGCTATACTTGATTTGCTAGAACGGCATGTGCGCGGCAACACTGTCAAGATCGGCAAGAAATACTATTGTCAGACGAATGGCATTCCACAGGGTTCAGTCCTCTCCGCTTTGCTGTGTAATTTTTTCTATGGCGAGCACGAGAGGGAGAAGCTTGGGTTTCTAAATTGTGACGAAGCACTCCTCATGCGGCTGGTAGATGACTACCTGTTGATAACGACACGGAAGGACCTTGCCCAGCGCTTCGTAGAGATCATGCTTGATGGCGACGTAGAATATGGCATATCGGTCGGTGCTGAAAAGACGCTTACCAACTTTGAAACAGCAGTCGACGGGGTGAAAACCTCGCACCAGCTTCCATCAAATGCATCCCCCCCAAGGAATTCACCATACCATTTCCCGTATTGCGGGGTTTTGATCAATACCCGCACCCTTGACGTGTCAAAGGACACGAGGCTTAATCAAACAAACGGCGTTCAAATGCGTGACAGACTAAACGTGAACTCCAGCAAGGCGCCAGGGCAGGCGTTCATGCGCAAGTCCCTGCTTACATTTGCTATGGCGAATAACAAAATGTTCCTCGACACGAAACACAA
Organism: Arthroderma sp. MBC 290; assembly: GCA_030411455.1. Lineage (NCBI taxonomy): Eukaryota > Fungi > Ascomycota > Eurotiomycetes > Onygenales > Arthrodermataceae > Arthroderma > Arthroderma sp. MBC 290. Next base: position 18,472 of record JAPERC010000161.1, read on the forward strand.
CTCCGGTTCCGCGTTATTGAGGAGCGTATACCATAGCTTTGTTGACTGTGCAATGAGACTATATGCGCACCTACACACTCTGTCACGGCGCCGACGACTCCGTAGCTTGCTGGCAACACAGACTGCTCTGCTTATACGCACTATATACACCATCATTGACTATGCAGCCAAATACATCAGCACCAGCTCAATCGCAAAAAATCACGTGCGGTGGTTGGGGGCCATGGCGTTTGGACATGTGTTCAGGCGGAAGCAGACGCGGTTTGGTGAAGCGGTGAGGTGGCTCGACGGTGTGGCGCGGGCATCGAAACCCAATTTTGATCGAGAGGCAGGCATGTTGTGGAGAGTGGTGAGAGATGCGAGAGGGGCCGAGGGATAATTAAAAAAAAATTACTTCGAGTTCATCCCTCGCATGTGGTCCATGTCGTCCAGCATTGTTATTCTCAGCTAGTATGGAAAATAAGCAGACAGTAATACTACTCTGCCCTTTTCACTCCGTAAATGAACAATACTAAATGAGCAATTATAATAATAATACAATGTATGCGGGCATTTTGGCAGGAGACACAAGACAAGGCCATGTGGATGAAACACGGTTGGATGTGCCATGTAATTTAAAGTGGTCGATTTCAGCCACCATCGGCAGATATGCAAGGCGAGTATCCCGGTACGTTCCTTGCCGTGTTTTATTCCTTTTTGTTCCCACTTGCAGAACAGCTTTTTGTTTCTCTTTCTTTTCGCCACCGTGTTTTACTGGCAGAAAGCACAACCAGAGGAAGCTTGAAGGGTTAAGCCTTGTGGAAAAAGTGGGAAAAGACTAAGGGGCGGAAAGCTTGGCAATCTCCATCTGAAGGACCGTATCTAATTTACACAGTATTTACGATGATACGTGGCGCGGGAGGCAGGATGCCATACTGTTTGCGGTATGGCGGATACAGACGTCTGGACTTGGCAGGTACCGGCTAGACTGGATCAGGCTAGCTGTGTATCGGACACCCCTGGACGGAACCGTGGGACGTGCTGATACGATAATACGGGCCATTTCAGGAGTGTGTATTGATGCCAGGCTGTAATACCGATACGGCGCCAACTCTAAACCAAACAGGCAATTTCAACATCTCCTTCTTTCTTCTTCATCTTCGACTTCGCTCTTTTCTCTCTCTCCCTCTCTTACTCTCTCTCTCTCTCGCTTTGTTCTGCTCTCCCACTCTCGTCTCTCGTTGACTCTACGCTTAATGATTAATCTTTCGTCATGGCCATTTAATTTATAATTCCTTTTTCCTTCGAGGTGTATCTGTTTTGGTGCCCGAAAGTTGGCAGCCGGTGTGCTTGTCGCCCCCTGCGTTGATCCTCGTGTTCGCTGCGTCGCTGGAATCTTATACCACAACACAAGCGCCAACTCGCACCCAACAGCCTGAGGCATTCACTTTTTTATTCTTTCATTGTCACCTTTACTTTGACTTCTACTATTTACTTGATTTCTTTAAAGTCTGGTTGTTTGGCTTTTTCGTTTGATCCTTCGGCCGTGACTATAACACTGCCCCCAACCGGCGTTTTGTTTAGTTCTCATTTTAACCGCTGTTGTCTTTTTTTCCCCTTCTAATTATTTTCAACTACTGCCCTTCTTTACTCGACGATGAGATGACGACTATATCGTTTGCCCCCGATTCACCTCCCGATCTAACCGGCTCTAAATCCTCCAAATCATCGTCCTTCCATTCATCTTCGCACCTGTCAAATTCAGATGGAATACTCGCCGACATCTCTAATTTCGAAGACATCGGCCTCGACGACGATCTAGATTTGGGCTACTCTTCGCTTGATCCCTCTGTTTCTGGTCCGATCCCGCTTCGAGGCCTGACTTCCGTTAAGGGGGTCACGGCAGGCGGCAGGAAATCCTCCATGACGACGGTACGAGAGTTGACGGCCAATAAAAGGACCGTTAATAAACACAGCACAAATACCGGCCGAAATGAGTACCCGCAGCTATCTACTCAGCTCAATGGCGCTTTGCAGGCCATGCAGTCCCTTTCTGTGCCCCGTGGTCTTAGCCCATCTGGTCGTACCCGCCCTAGTAATCGATCGGACCCGTCTTTAAACTCTCAGCTTGCAGTTCGTCAACGACCGAGAACCCGATCACCTTCTCCTGCCGGTACCAATACCCCAATTGCCCTCTCCCCCTCGCGGAGTGTACGGTCGAGTAGCCGACCGGGTCCAAGCCCAGATGGTTCTTTCCAGAGATCGAATTCGTGGCAACCATCTCGCAAGTCGGTAAAGGAATTGGAAGATGAATATCACGACTCAGATGACGATTTGCCCGATGATGCCGCTTTATGGAATGTTCCCATCTCCCCCCGTCCGATGGAGGAGAGGCCCAGGGATAGGAATAGTGGATCCCATAGCCGGAGTCCAGGTCCCCGGCCTATCCCGCTGTCCCATTCAGTCTCGGCACCGCCGCAGGTGTCCTCACCTCCCTCCCTATCTCCAACTCTATCCGCAGTTAGACATAAGCCAAGATCAAAGGGCTCTAGGTCGCACTCAATGGGCCCAAACCGCCGCTCGCACGCTCACAAAGATAATATTAATGCTCATCGCTCACCCCGGGTAAACACATGGAATACAGTAATGTCGGAGTTATCGGAAGAGGCACGAATTATCACACAAGCGATGGAAGTCCATGCTGATGAATCTGCTCTCGCGCATGAAACCCAAGTGCAGGCTGGGAAAAAACCACAAGCATCTTCGGATGATGATCGCAAAAGAAAGTCTGGAGGAATGATAGAATTACCACCCCTGCAGCGCCCTAATATCATGATTGACCCACTCCCAATCAGCAAGGAGAAGGAGAAGGTCTTGTCACGGACGAGGCCTAGCTGGCTTCCACCAAAGGACCAAAAAGAGGAGAAGAAGCATTTGAAGGAGTACAAGCGGATGATGGCCTTATCGCGTGAAGCAGGTAAGTTGTGATTACACGAACTGGTTGGATCTTGTGCCTAACTTTCTTGTTATAGATAAACGAAAGGCTGCCGAAGCTGCATCTGCTCAGTGCAAGCGGGATGATACTCGAAAGATGCTGCAACGTATTTGGGAAGAATATGTATTCCCAGATTGGGATCGGGTCATTGCCGAACCACGTACGCGCGAGCTGTGGTGGCGGGGCATAACACCGCATTCGAGAGGTGCAGTTTGGAAAAAGGCTATTGGAAATGGGCTACACTTGACAGAAGAGTCATTCTTCAAGGCGCTAGAAAGGGCGGACCAGATGAGGGCAAGGTGTGAGACGGATAAGGGCGATGCGAATAAAAGAGAGAAACAAATTTTTGAAGCCATCCGGCGGGATGCCTCGACCGCCTTTCCGGCACTTAGTTTATTTGCCGAGGGGGCACCCTTGTATGAGAGCCTGGTGCAAGTACTGGATGCATACTCTATGTATCGCAGTGATGTGGGATACATTTATGGTCTTCATGTGAGTTTTTCCTTGGCCGGTATGTGGCTGGTTGTGTGTTACTGACTCGAGGATTAGTCTGTTGCCGCTCTGCTCTTGCTTCAGCTGCATACACCGGAGACTACGTTCCAAGTACTTGCAAACGCACTTAACTGCCCATTACCGCTTGCTTTTATGACTCGTGACTCTGGTGCGACCTCACGCGCATACTCACTGGTGTCAGCAACCCTTCGACTTAAATTCCCCCGCCTATCGACCCATCTGTGCGAGAACCTATGTCTATCTGATGAACAGATCTGGGAGCCTATGTTCCGGACCCTCTTTACGAATGGACTTGACCTTGAACGAGTGACTCGCGTCTGGGATTGCTGGGTTTTTGAAGGAGATAGATTTTTGTTCCGTGCTGGAGTGGCGATATTGGGAGCACTGCAGACCCAGCTGTTGAACCTCTCGCCGGGTGAAGACGGCCAACGTATAGCCACTGAAGTACTGGGCTGGGGCCCAAAGAACATCGACAAACCTCGGCGCAATGGAAGTGCTCGGCAGTCAAGCGATTCTCTAGGTAGTGTCCTTAGCGAGGTTGAAGTACGCGAATACTGGGCGCTAAGTGAGAAAGGGGATGCAGACGCATTCATGCGGTTGGTGAGAGATGCTGGACGATGAAAATAGACTGGGTATTGGAACTGGGACGGGTCAAGGCATGGTATATATACAGCACATTCTTTTTCACCCACACGTTTATATTTATTGTTATTGTTTAATACCCAAACCACCCGGACACGTCGAAACAGCAGACCATATGTATTGTTATTAGAGGGATAGGTTCAATCATTCGCTTCTTGAAGCTGTAAATGGAGTAGATGGCATAGTAAGTAGCTGAGGAGAGTAGTTTATCCGAGCCGAACAGCTTTGGAGCTGCCGGCGCTAGACCCGATTGGGCGGTACACGTTGGGTCTTGCTGCCTCCAAACATCCAGAGCTTTGGAAGACAAGCAGCGAAGACAAGCACAGAGATAGATAGATATACCCGGCTTGTCTGTTCTTTTTCTCTCCTGACATATATCTATACCTGCAACTCTACACTCTTACCTTTCTTACCTTATCCATCTGCTCATCATGAAGAATCACGGCGTCGCCGGTAGCTTGGGCGAAGGTTAGCTATCCCGCAGCAACAGTTGCCATGACCATAACTCGGTCGGTTTAATTTTACTGACATGGTTGGTTTTAGATGGGATTCATCTTGATATGAACCATCTCAAGTCGGGAGAAGTCAAGTATGTTTACTCCAGTCCTCTCAACGTTGCCTATCACCTACTAACATCTACTCTCTCAGTCTCGGAACCTCGATGTGAGCATCTACCATAACCCATGTTTATCCTTACCCGCAAATGTCTTGACACTACGATCGAATTGATGTGGGAATGACCTATCTAACGGATGCTGGCGATAGTATGGCTATAAACTTCAAAGACGGTGTGATCTTGGGCGCCGACAGCAGAACCACCACAGGCGCCTACATCGCCAACCGAGTAACAGACAAGCTGACTCAGGTGCACGATACGATCTGGTGCTGTCGATCCGGGTCTGCGGCTGATACACAGGCTGTGGCGGATATCGTGCAGTACCATCTCGGCATGTACGGGGTTGTGTATGACCAGCCTCCAACGACACAGACGGCGGCGGCGTTATTCCAGGAATTGTGCTACGATAATAAAGATATGTTGAGGTGGGTTTATCTGCCTTCTTTATTTATACTGGCCGCTGGGTTGTTTTTCTAACTCTGGTGTAGTGCTGGTATCATCATAGCAGGCTACGACAAAAAGCATGGCGGGCAGGTCTACTCCATACCACTGGGAGGCTCGTTGCACAAACAGGCGTATGCGATTGGCGGGTCTGGGTCGACATATATCTACGGCTACTGCGACGCGAACTGGAGGGAGAACATGAACGAAGAAGACGGGGTGAATTTCGTCAAGGAAGCACTCAAGGAGGCTATTAAATGGGACGGTAGCTCTGGTGGCGTGATCCGCATGGTTGTTCTGACGGCGGAGGGCTCGGTGAGGCACTTATATCTGCCTGACAATGGCTATACGGGACCAGGGACGAAGTAATGGAGTATTTGTTGTTTATCTGCGGTTTTATTTCTAGTTAAGTATTTACGAACTTCCCGGCCACTTGCAGGCTCCATCCAACACGCTTTAGTTCCTAGTTGGCCAAGATGCGTCTGGCGGTGTAGATGAGAAAAGACCAGCCGGTTGCCCACGTTTTGTATAAGTGGCGCGTTATTGAAGCCTTCATCCTCATCGTATAAACATCTTCATTCCCTGCAAGAAGAATCCAAGATCCAGTTTGGTGGCGTTTTCTGTCCAACCTCGACTCTCATCTCTTTCTCATCTCTTCTCACCTTGTTCTACTCATCTTATTCTTCTTCTCATTTCATCTTCTCTTCTTCTCCTTCTCCCTCTTCTCTGCTTCT
>JAPERC010000162.1:0-17818 GCA_030411455.1 Arthroderma sp. MBC 290
TGTTTCTCCCTTTCGATTTTCTCTAGGCGGATTACTGGATATTTCTCAATCTCTCGTTACAAAGGAGGGCTTGCAGTCATGTACGTTCGTTGTACACAGCTCTCTGCACCTTAGATAGGCACGTGGTGCTAATTTAACCACCGTTGAAGAAGGCTGCAAGATCATGATGATTCCAGGATCTCTCTCCTTAATCTTTGCACTCCATCACATGATGGTGTAAACAAGGTGCCTACCTAACAGATCTAGAACACAAGAGAAAGAAAGGAAGAAGGGATTGATTTGGAAAAAGATACTATTTTGATTTTCTCTATTACTATCCACCTCAACACTGCACTGCACCTCTCATAGCGAGATATTAATAAAAAGATATATGAAAATTTTCGAACGAAAAAAAAATATTAAGAGGGAGAACAACAAAAGAAAAACAAAGATGGAAAAAGGGTCGATTAGTTAATTAATTATTAATAAAAGGTGATCCAAAAAGGAAGAAAAAAAATTTTAAAAGAAAAGAAAGGGAAAAAAAGACCATCGGGAAGCGAATATAGTTTGAAATGGAAACGATATCAAAGTATTGGGGGGAAGAATTAATAGATGAAAGCGGAATTCATTAATGCAAGCAATGAAAAGGGGGTATCTAGATGCACCTATATAGATTAGATTTGGGCAAGAAATCGAACAAACGAGAAAAAGCGAAACCGTGAAACGTTCAAACGGACAGTTTTGAAAACTTGAAGGAGCGTAGTGCGTTGGCATGTTTTAAAGGGGGGCTTTGTCTCGATAGAATTAGAGATCATCCATCCCTTTGGAGAAAAATAGAAAAGAAAACAAAAAAAAAAAAAGGCAACGATGGGCTGAATTTTGGAGCCGGGGTATCGAAGTGGGTAGAACATGTAGAAATATTACCATGATATAGCAGGGGGATGCTTGTCGTATGATATAATCGAAAGGAAATAAAGGGTAGTGTAGGACGTAGATTGACGGATATAGTTCGCGAGGAGGTTGAAGATTAGCCTCTATTGGCTGTTGGTCAGCTGGGGCGTACAGCCAGCCGTGCCTTGTGAGGATATTGAAGCTGGGCCTTGGTATTAACGGTTCCTTTTTCGGCAGTGCACTTTCCATTCTGCCCGTGCAACGCGCATGAATAACTCTACGTCCTGAATAGGGACCCAGCTTGTGAGAACTTTCATTGCGTTTTCGAAATCAGACTCAAGGATGATGTCGCGCATCCCATCTATGAGGGCAGCAGAGGTGGCGTGGAGGACGTCGAGACTCCTTCCGAACGGGCTAGCATTAGGTTGGATTGGGGAATTGTCTGGATCTCCATTGGGTACGCGTGAGCTAGTACCTGGTCTGGAAGTATCGGGTTCCTGGGAATCGCCGAGAAGCATGAATACATCCCAGACGCGTAATTGGGCGGGAAATGGTATAGAGTAGTTGAATAGTGTTAGGTACCAGCGAGTACCGTATGAAGTTGGTGGGATTCCCAGCTCAGACTAGAGGTAGATAAGTGTTAGTAAGGCATCATACCGCGTGTAGAAAAGATAGGAACGAAGTATTGATAACATACCAGTTTCTCGGCAACTTCACCGCCATCAAGCCAGTCATTTTCAAAATTATTCAATGCCTCCATCAGTCCCGAGAACCCGGAACGGTATAGTCGATCCAGACCCCTCAACTGCCATATCCTGACCAGCATAATGAAAGCGTGCTCCTCGTCGTAATAAGCAAGGAAGGTTGCAGCAATGGCGGCCATTCCCTGGACGTAACCAGTCTCCGGAAAATAGAGGGACATAGCATGTAGGACGCGGAATAACAATCTTTGGCCACCTCTATATCGTCGACGAAACATTATATGACTGCTTATGGTTCGCGGCACATCGATGTCGATTTGCACGTCATCAGGAGATGCTTCTTCTTGTAAATCCCTGAAGCTTTGAAGCAGCTCGGCATCTGTTGGGCTACCTTTGGTTTTCATCGCGCTGGCGGAAAGAAACGAGTACCACGCTGTTGCGCGCCACCGGTCAGGGATGCCTTTCCATGTCCGCTCGATAAGTTTGGTGCTATTGACGTCGAAATCAAAAGTCATTCCGGCTCCATCTTTGCTCTTGGATGTCAACTTTGCCATTTTCCTCCATTTGTCTTCTCTTTCCCACTCCTTCCTTTTCATTGCGCGGGCGTAAGGGGTGTCATCGTCAGGTAGATCAGGGCGACCTACTACGGCGGGAAGTGTCAGCATGTCACTCGCCTCATCCATCAATTTGCGGTTCCTGTTATGCGGCAATCTATTTGTCGCATAGCGTAGTTTCGATGCAGACCTGGCCAAACCGGCTTGGTATGAGCTTTGGGATGAAGTTGGCCGGCTGGGCGGATCTGTTGACCTGCGAGACGGGGAACGACCGGAGAAGGATCGGATGCTGCCAGCAGCCGTCGAGGGTGCTCGTCTCAGCGTCCTTTTTCGGCGTGGCGCGGATGTAGCCAGTAACAGACTTGTCGAAACGCGTTGTAACTGTGGAGGTGGCTTGTTGTCGACGGAATCCCCAGTCTCGCGTCGCTTAACAATGAATCCGTACCGATCCACGTCTTCATTATTGATACTGTCCCAGTCTTCAGCTCCGCCAGCAAGTTCGTTGGCTTCTCTTTGAATAACACTTTCTCGCTTTGAATCACATTGGACAGTTGTTGTCGCGGAGCTATTTCTTGAGCTGCCAGCTTTATTGCCGTCTTGGGCGGGTACACACTCCGTATTGCCATCTGGGGATAATGCACCCTCTTCCCAGAGAATCTGTTTGTCTTGGGCGAGTATTCGGTTTAATTCAGCGTCATTAACTTCGTCGTCGCCCTTCTCATACATCAACCGAACTTTGCGCGACAGAATCTCTTCATCCATCGAAATAGCACGGATCGCGCTGGATGAAACTCTAGTACGTATAGAATTCGAAGAAGCTATGCCTTTCGTTGTGCTATTTGAGCCGATGCTTGCTGCCGCTTTGCCTCCATCAGTGTCAGGCACTTCCAACGCGCTGGAGGGTCTCAGAGGGGTGGTTTCATTCTTGTCCTTCCCAGCTTTTTCCGTCGGTGAAGTTGATATTTCACCCAGCGAGCTTGTCGGGATGTCTAACGATATCCCCTGAAATGGTTGCACAGGCGGCAAAGGTGGCACCGCCGGTATGTTGTCGTCTTCCTCTATCTCAGCCTTCTTAATTCTCAAGGGACTCCATCTCCGCTCAGACCTTCGAGAACTAGGACGAATTGGGGATCCGTCGACAACGATACTAGGAACGCTTCCGGGAACTCTCAGGCTGGTCACAGACCGGTTATCGGTAGAAAATCTCTTACTGCTGCTTCCTGCGAAAGCACTAGAAGGTCGAAACCTGGACCAAGCCGACGATGGTCGCTCAGGGTTATTTTCAAAAGATGCTGCTTTCCTGGGCCTCAGTCCTGGTCGGAGAAATGGGTTGGCGGTTGGTTTGGCATCGGGTTTGGAATCCTTTGAGCGAAAAGAAGAGGACGTGGAGAGGCGATGGGGAGGACTCGCGACGGATGCATTGCCTGAGGCAGCGTCATTTATGTCTGTCACGGATGGAGTTTGGCGAATTGACGCCATTTGCGAGTAGACGTTCACAAGACTGTAGAACTCGGTGCACCTGTCCGCTCACGATGCGCAATGGGGGGAAGGGAAGGATGTACGCAAGAGGTGGGACAAAGAGTAGGCGAAGTAGGGAATGATGCAAGGCTGGGCTCTGAACACCACATGCCTTTATACTGCAATTGCTAAACACTCTGCGCTGAAACTCGGATGGTTCATGAAACAGTGGCCGATGTCGTCTGCAACAGTGATGTATAAGATGTCACAGAGCATTTAACATCGGCAGAATAATAACGAAATGCAGAAAAGCGACGGGCCACTAAGCAATCAGGGGCCAAACCTTGCGCTAAACCGTCCCCGGAATGGATCTGCCGCTAGCCTTTTTGGGATGCAATAGTTCGATTATGTAATCTGCTAGCGCTGGTCGTCTTTATGAGTGAACTAATGTACTGTCCTCGCGTGAATGGAAGAGTCACTGTAACTCTAGTTTATTTCTAAATACTCTTCATACAATATATAATATATCTCTAGTTAATTCCCTTTGCCGCTCGCGCAGCTGCCAGTCTTTCCTCCTTCAAAGCAAGAAGTTTAGTCAGATTTGCAGGTGAATCCATAATGTCAAAGAACACTTCAAGGAGCTGAATACGGTCTCCCTTCTTGAACTCTTCATCCTTAAATACCTTTCCGAGCTCAGCATACGTTCTTGCGGTATAATTAGGCGCGTTAGGGGCTCCGAAGAAGGACAACATCTTCTGGTGGTCCCAATGGGTTGAGATGTCGTTGTACTGCTGCATGGGTCCATGGATAAGTCGCTCAATGGTGTAGCCTGAATTATTGACGACAATGATAGTTGGAGTGAGTCCTTCACGAATCATTGTTCCTATTTCCTGAACTGTCATCTGCAGACTGCCATCGCCAACAATCAGAATGGTTCGTCCCTTATGTCCCATTTCCTTTCGGGCTAGGAGCACACCGAGCAGCGCTGGGACTGTGAATCCGATACAGCTGTAGTATAGCTGAGTGAAAAACTGGCAGTTATCGGGTAGAGATAGGTTGAGTGAGCCGAATTGTGATGTTCCGACTTCGACAATGAGAGAGTCATCGGGTTGAAGGTATTCGGCGAGACGATCCCAGAAGGTTGCATGGCATATCGGGTCGTTTGAATCTTCAATTTTAGCCGCCTAGTTTGTGATGATTAGCTTCATTAATTGACTCAGATTGCTGCGCGAAGGAGAATATATATACCTTGGGCTTGGTTAATATTTGTGGCGAAGCTCCCTTCCGCTGGAGCGGCTTGCTAACGAGTCGCTGCAACAGTTTGGCGATAACAGGTCTAAAGTCTAGGTCCTTCCACACCTTTCCTCCAGCCGAACAATAGTCTGCGTGTAGCTCGATCACACGGTCTGCCTTGAGCTCAGTGCTAAAGCCACCAGTGTTCGCACTAACGGGGAAAGGGCCGAGATGAAGAACCACGTCGTGGCTTTCTGTCCGGTCTTTGACCTCGACTGGATTTGAGCATATTCCATTGTAAAGACCGGCGAATTTCGGGTTTGATTCATCGACAGTAGACTTCCCAAGAGGCGTAGTATAGAACTAGTCCGGGAGGAATTCCTAGCGGTTAGAACAGTGTCCGATACAACATGCGAGGGAAGGCGTTTGGTTTTAAAACTTACAGGAGCATCAATAAGCTTGACCAATTCCTTTGCCTCCTTGGCTAATCCATGGCGGTCCATGAGCATGTCCACAATAAGACCCGGGTCATTCGCCTGCTCAAGCAATCCAACAACAGCCTCTACAACCTCGTCTTCCTCTGCCTCCCTCCCTGCATTTCCAACCTTTAGGTCCAAAGGCTTCTCCAAAGGCGTAGCATCGATGGGACTATCTTGCGCATCGAGGGGGATGTAAAGGTATGCGGGTAGACGAGTCTTTATAGCAGTTTCCAGCACCCTGTCGACTTCCGCCGGCATTGTTTTCTCATCATTAAGGAACGCAGAGGCACTCCGTACCGGCTCTGCCATTTTCTGATAGGTCGTGTGATCCCACTTATCCGCCCACAATGTATGATGGATCCGAGTGTGATTCTTCTGCATATCCCGCGACGTATTTCCAACAATATGGATGATAGGGACATATTCACTGTATGCTCCTACCACGCCGTTAAGAGCACTCAGCTCACCAACACCATAAGTGGTGACCACCACGCCGGGAAGCCCCCTTGTTCGTGTGTATCCGTCGGCGGCGTAGGCAGCGTTCAGCTCGTTGCAGTTGCCCACCCATCGCATATCAGGCACGTTATAGACATGGTCTAGAAGGTTAAGATTGAAATCACCAGGTACACCGAGGATATGACGGATCCCCAACCCATGCAGGCGGCGGAAGATATACTCCCCAAGAGGGATGGTCTTTGCTTCTCCCATGGCGGCTAATCTATCGCTTGGCTTCGCCTTGGTTTGCTGAACTAAGCTTTTAGAGGTGGAATGAGAAACTTGGAAAGAGAGGAAGAGGAAAAGTCAATGAAGGAAGAAAAGTGCCTGGAATTGGTCTGGAAGATATATCATTTATTACGCGAACCAAGCTTCAGAACCCCGCACCCCCTCCCTTCTTGGGCGCGCCTTACGATTCCCCAGTCGGGCCGACGACATTTCTAGCTCGGCCATTGGAGTTATTTCCACCCTGCCATTTATCTCCATTCCCAGTTCATATATGATATAAATTTACAAGGTAGGACACTTGCTATGTACGATAGAGATATCTCGAGCTAGATGTGATGATGGTGAGAAGCAAATTACTCTTGCCAGAACATGGCTGTTCATATCTTGTGAATGAAGCATCTACCGGCTACTCACGGCGAAGGTGAAACTGCCGAATCGCATCGCATTTCGGCACTTCCCCGCCAAATATGCAAATCGGTGGCGAAGCTTTGTTCCTGTCACGTGTGCATGTGCAGGGAAGAGCTCCTCGCAGCAACTCCGCACCTGCATTAGGATATTTTACCCCTCAGGAAGATATAATAAAAACTATTCTCGTCTATATCTGAACAAACTGAAGTGATGAATACCCCGGTGGTTACATAGTAATTTAACGATTCCCAACTCCAGAAGCGATTAACATAGTTGAAAGGAAATAGGTATAGAGGCGAAGATATCGACAAGGCCTCCTGGCATCAAGGGGCAGAGTATATGAAAAAGGGGGAAGATTAGCCATTAATGGCGTTTCCGTTCGCCGGATTCGCGCGTCTCGTATGGTCTATAGGCTCGGTGGGTAAAATTTCAATTTGGCGAACAAGAAAGCTCTTTTCGTCGGTGAATTGATCATCATCTGTCCTGTCTTCTAGAAACTTTGGGAGGAATTTCAGAAGCCGATCTCGGTTGTTTATCAGTATCCGTTGGACGGCTGTAGATTTATTCGGATTTGCGACGAAAACCTATCCCTGGTTTAGCCACATTTAGAAGGAGAAGTTTTTGGGGGAGATGATACTCACCTTAAAGATATGGAAGCCCTCATATTGCACCATCTTGCGGTCATCTTTCAATAAGTTCATGCAGAGCTTCAAGTGGTCACCGCTATCCACATATTTGGTCATGACACTATAATTCGCTCGGTCCAACAAAAGTTCACCGAGAAGTTTTATACTTTGTCTCTTCGTAACGTACGAGTCCGAGAGAACCAAGAGCCTATTGTACCTTTCAAAGAACAGGTCAAAATTGGTAGCAAGGTAGCCCGCTACTAGGGCTTTGTGTTTGGTTAAAATATCCTATTATGAATAGATTAGCAAGAATATAGCATGTCCACTTAGTTCTGGGATCTCCTCACCCTGAATGTAGAGAAGGCATCTGCGCTGACTTCAAAGCTGCCCTGGTTTATCCATGGGAAGAAGTTCCAGAATAGACCATCGCCTGACTGCTGGGCACCCGGTTGGATATCATTTAGCCGGATTGCAGGCTCATCTTGCGCTGATTCGTCGTAGAGAATGATCCCTGCGACAACCTCAAATTTCAAAGCTTCCCTCAGAATTGTGCCACATGGCATGGCACTTTTATTATTCCCATAACCACGGCATAGCTCGACTAAAACTTCCGGGCGCTTATGAACTATATAGGATATCGCTGGGGGGTCGCCGGAGGTAACATGGGCAGGACGAAAGCGAAGTATATGGGAAAATATCGTTTGGGTGTCTTTCCTCGCTTCAAATGGAAGGAGAGATATATTTCGGGCTAGATTAAGAAGAAGGTCTTCGTGGAGGGTAGCTTGCACCAATTGTTGGACTTGACCGGGGAGGGAATCGACTTCTGTAATTGAGAAAGTAGTTAGATAATCAGCACGCGAGAACAGAGGGCGCGTCGCATCGCCAACCTTGGGTTCCTTGTACGATCAACTTCATGTGCGAAAGCTGTTTCGCTAGGTCATCTTCAACCTATCAAATATACGTGTCAGAATGCTTCTTGATAAACTGTGTAACTGCCGAAATACTCACTTTGGGTGCGTTTGGACCCTCAGAGAGTCGAGCGAGAAGGTCTTTGATGGTCCTGACAACCTCTGCAGGCTGCCTTGACCTGCCTCGGCCAAAGAGAAAATCCATGGATGTTGTCAAATGGCTATTAAGATTGAGAAGCGCTTAGGGAGTCGTCCAATATATATATCCCAGCGTAAGGAGTATGGGAATGGCGGTATTCTTAGGTCTTTAACTGCCTCAGTTGGTGTTCAGCCCTTAGCTACTCATAACATAATTATCAAATAAAATAAATAAAAGCTCCTTGCAGACTTCCATCAGCTATTTCAAACAGCTATAACCTGTGGTGGTTTCTGTGCAAGTGTGTTGACAGTGTTAAAGCCACCGGCGGTTATCTTCCTGGCGGTGTTTGTTTGGGCGATTCTGGTGGGGGGCAGCAAAAAGCGCGCTAGTTTAGTCTGTTGGTCTAGACTGCTTTGAGACAGTGGGCATCATCCACCCCACTTACAATAAAAAAAGTGTGAGGAGGGGTGACAAGAGATTTTGGGCAGAAAAAAAAAAGAGAGGCAAAGAAAAGAACAAGACAGATTACACTGTCGAATATTGGACCACGCGTTCAAGTCTGATATACACAATCGCTTCAGCAATGGCGCCGCTACCCGAATCGCAGTCTGCTTCGTCAATCGCCAAGCACCACGAAGATATTGACAGCGACGCGACAGATTCTGGCGACGAAGGGCCATTGGATCCTACAAAGGAGGATGGATGGGAGGACGTGGAGCCGGAAGAAGAAGAGCAGTCTATCATAAGTCTTTTCTCCGACAAGATATTCCCAGATGTCCAGTCAATGCTCAATGACTGTAGAGAAAAATTCAATTTCGACCTGATGAAGGTGCAGAAAACCCTTGGTGTGTAGACTGATCAGTTCAAAGAGGAGACGGAGCCCTAGCACACTTGTGTTACCCTTTAACTAACCTTTTTATGAAAAAATCAGCGCTTGATTTCTTAGGTACCATTAAGCTTGTCAATTATATTCGCTCCGAAGTCAAGAACGGGAACCTCCAGCCGGACGTATCCTCGGCCTCTCTATTCCAAGACGAGAAATACCTGAAACCCTTTTTAGAGGACGATGCGCTGCTATACAATCTAGACGAAATCTCGGGCGAACAGGAAGATGGAGAGCTGGATTCCGCCGCTCAGGTACAAAACCTCGAAGCTGAGCTTCATCAGATGCGGGAGGAGTTTGCAGAGTACAAACTTATGGTACAAAGGGCTATGAACAAATCCATCCAAACTGAAGGTGGTGATGATACACCAGCTGCTTCTTCAAGTGCTGGTAAAGCCCCGGCTGGTACCGTTCATGAAAGGGCCGAGAATGATTACTTCTCGTCATATTCTTACAATGGTACAGCTTTCCTTAACCAATCCCTTGTTTAATTCTACCAGCGACTAATAAAACTAGAAATCCACGAGACTATGATCAAGGATACTGTTCGCACCGACGCCTATCGGGATTTCATATATCAAAACAAAAACCTATTCAAGGACAAGGTTGTGCTAGATGTCGGCTGCGGAACAGGAATTCTGTCTATGTTTTGCGCAAAGGCTGGCGCGAAACGGGTAATTGCAGTCGATAACTCTGACATCATTCTCAAGGCACGCGAGATTGTTCAAGAGAATGGGTTTGGTGATGTGATCCAGTATGTTCCCCCCTCAAGTTCAATATCTTTTCATAGCTAATCTATTCGTTGTCAGATGCCTACGCGGTAAAATTGAAGAAGTGGTGTTGCCTGTGAAACAGGTAGATATCATTGTTTCAGAATGGATGGGCTACTGCCTCTTGTTCGAGGCCATGCTTGACTCCGTGATCTGGGCCCGGGATCGTTATCTCGTTCCAGGCGGCTTGATGGTTCCATCGCATGCCACTCTCCGTATCGCACCTTTCGCCGACTCGGATTTTGTCCAATCGCACGTATCTTTCTGGAAGAATGTGTATGGCTTTAAGATGTCGCCCATGCTGAAGACTGTTGAAAACGATGCCCTTATCCGCGTTATCGAGCCGTCGACAATAGTCGGGAACGCAACGACATTCTTATACCTTCCACTCCATACCATATCTACTGAGGAGCTTATTTTCACTAAAGACTTCACGCTATCCCTCAACGAAGACCTCTCGAGCTTGGACGGCTGGGCTGTTTGGTTTGACATGTTTTTCATGACATCGAGCGATAAAGAAATAGACAGTGAAGCCACTCCAGAATCGGTTAAAAGTCAAGATATAACCGCCTTCACGACAGGGCCGCATGGACCGTCGACTCACTGGCAGCAAGGCGTTTTCCTCATCGACCAAGGAAGAAATCCCACCTCCCTGAAAAAGGGGCAGACTATCAAGGGACAAATTGAGTATAAGAAGAAGGGAGATAAATCTCGGTGCTTGGATATTGGCATCTCCTGGGATATTGTAGGAGGGGGGTCGGTCCAACACCAGGAATGGTCTCTCCAATAAAAAGTTCCGCCCGCCATCGCATCAGGTCAGCGCGGCTAAAATTTAGAATATGAAGAACGAATGAGTTCTGGCTACAATCATAAGTAAGGTCATGACAGACGTTAAATTAAAATGATCCAAAATCATTGCATTGTAATACGAGGGGGTATCATACGAAGGTTTACCAAGGGAATTGGCGTAAAATAAGCCCACAGGTTCACATTACGAGCGTGGTCCATCGCGTTCATGTCTATGGCGATTCGAGCTTTCATGCCTGTGACGATCATGATCTTGCCGCGACCGTCGCTTATGCTTTACTTCATCGTGGGAATCATGCCTATGGGATCGGTGGCTCCTTTTACGCTTCTCCCTTTGTGTAGCATCGTCATCGAGACGGAATCCATCTAGACTCTCATTTGATTGCTTCCGTCGATGTCGGTGCCGGTGCTGACGCCTCTCTTCCTTCTCTTCGCGCTTCAACGCTCGTAGCTCTTTATCCCGTTCCTGCTGCCATTTCTTGCGCTCCTGTTCCACTTCGCGAAGTTGGCGTATACCTTTTCTCATCGCTGCTAAAGGATCATTACTCAGCGCCCTTTGCTTCTCCCTTTCCTGTCTCCTAGGATCTTCATTGCCCCATACATCCTTTGAGGGTGCTCCATATGACTCTTCCGCCACATCTTGTCTTGAAGATTTATACCATGGCGCCTCCATACCTTGGCGGTAACCAGCAGCGTTTGAAAATTTCATCGTATATTGATCCTCAAGCTCACGATTCTTCTTGGCTGTTTCGGCTTCAGCTTCGGGGTTTTTCTCCGACCCACGATCCCGATGCGCCTTTTCTGAGAAAAGGTTGATATGGCCAGACTCATCCATGATTGGCGCATCATTCACTGGTCTTTTCATAACATTGTTGTGGAGCTTTTTCTCGGCCTCAGCAGCGTCCTCTTTGGCGAAGCGAATGTCCCGATCTGTATCATTCTCTCCAGCCAGCTTTCTTCGCTTGCGGTGTCTTGCGTCTCCATGCCTTCTCTCGCGAGCTTCATCCTTTTCGCTTTGGAGAATGGATGCTGGCTCAGAACCCCGTAGAATCTGTATTCTTTTCTCGGCATCAGCTTCCTGTCTATGCTTCTCATCCTTTTCCTCCTGTAGTTTCGCACGCGCTTCATCGCGCCGGACTCGTGTGATGTTCTCTTGGTTGTAAACGTTCCATGACTTCTTTCCTAGCAAATGACTTCGGCAAAGTTAGAGCATAGCACGATAGGCTTAGTATACAAGAGCAAAACTTACAGAGGCATTTTATCAGCTGGTGGCGATAGCGCATATACCTATCGCTTTGCCAGCTAATTACCAGAACGAAGAACAAATCCAGCTGCCTGTCGAGTGCATGCGACGGAGCACGGATCAAAGATATCCCATGACATGTGGCTGTGACGACATTCCGGTAGCACGTGACTTAAGCCGCAGAGTACAGTTTCACGTAAGTATCGGATTGTCACTGCCTGGTTGATTGCTCGAGCTATATATTTCGCTGTTTGCGCTTGATGTTGACATTTATTTTCTATTCTCACTGCGAACCATTTGCAGTGACTCGACGCTGGTGCTGGTTTCGAAACGCAACACCATTTGTTTGACCTCAATCGCTCCCTATAGTCGCATCATCTTTCGCACATAATACCAACTTCGAAGAGCTGTGCCACGGGAACGGATAACGACAGAGAGCTTTCCTTCGAATTGAAGCTACCATGTTTAATCGGAACAATCTTCCAAATCCCTTTGGCTCCAGTAGCGCTGCCCGAGGGGACAACACGCGACCCCCACCCCGACAGAACTATTCGAACCCCCCACCACCAGGCTATCAGGGTGGCTATGGTCATGAAAGTCGAATGGGCGGGTATGTATCTTTACCCACTCAGCATGATCGTGACACTCTGATGACTGACGCGTATAATGAAAATAGGGGTTATGCGAGTCCTTCCATGGGTCGACCTTCGGAGAGACAGATGCCTTCAAGGTCAGCGGTGAGCGGAGGAGGAAGGGCGGGGGGAGATGGCCGTGTGTGGTCGCTCAGACCTGCCAAAAGCCCTGATAACTCATATACATACGGGAATCTGTAAGTTTTCGTAGGGCTCTCCTATGCTCTAGCTGTTACCTATGCTAATCACCTTTGCGCAAAAGTGTAGCAGTTTCTCCTCAAGACATCCCACCCTCTCGTGATGGCACCGATATATTGCTGCTCATCAATGGATTATACGTATTTACGGCCCGACCCTTAGAAGGATTTCCACCTGGCCATATCAGCATGTCCGATCCACAGAGGACATGGGCACAGGTAGCGTTGACGGATATGGTGGAAGTGCAGCAGTATGACATTTTCAGTCAGGGAAGCCAGGCCTATCTTGCATCCTTGGATATAGAGGTTGGCTTTGCAGGGAAAAAACGAACGGAAACGCCATATGATCAGGACCATCTTGCTCGAGCTTTCAATAAGGTGGGTCTAAACCTTTAGAACTCTCTTGTGTGCTACAGGTGCTAACTTCATCAGGTTTTCGAAAATCAAATTTTGGCTCCAGGTCAAAAGATTTTAATGGACGATAAGAGTATCCCGCTCTTGTTAACAGTCAAAACCGTTCAGCTAGGGGATTTGGCAGCGGAAAAACAGTCATCTGCTCCGACATCTTCAGATCCCCGTTCTAGGGGTATACTCACCTCTCAAACACTGATCAACTTTTTCAAAGATGCCAAAACCGGTATCAACGTCAAGCCATCGAATAGAAGGCCGGCAGCGAACTCGATTATTCAACCAGACTTTAAGTTTGAGAACATGGGTATCGGTGGTTTAGACGCAGAATTTAGCACGATATTCCGAAGAGCTTTCGCCTCCCGCATATTTCCACCGGGGCTCGTTGAGAAGTTAGGAATTCAGCACGTTAAAGGAATGCTACTTTACGGCCCTCCCGGAACTGGCAAAACTCTAATTGCAAGGCAGATTGGCAAGATGCTGAATGCTAGAGAGCCCAAAGTCATCAACGGCCCAGAAGTGTTGAACAAATATGTTGGACAGTCTGAAGAGAATATAAGAAAACTTTTTGCCGACGCAGAAAAAGAGTACAGGGAGAAAGGCGACGAGAGCGGACTTCATATTATTATTTTCGATGAACTTGACGCTGTGTGCAAGCAAAGAGGAAGTGGTGGTGGCGGCGGAACTGGCGTCGGTGACAGCGTTGTCAACCAGCTGTTGTCAAAACTGGATGGAGTTGATCAACTTAACAACATCTTGCTCATCGGTATGACAAACCGTATGGACATGATTGATGATGCTCTGTTGCGTCCCGGCCGTTTAGAAGTGCACATGGAAATATCCTTGCCTGACGAGCACGGGCGTGCACAAATATTGAAAATCCATACCCAAAAGATGCGAGACAACGAGGTTATGGATTCTGATGTCGATCTGCCCGAATTGGCCCAGCTGACGAAGAACTTCTCTGGCGCAGAGATTAGCGGTCTGGTGAAGTCTGCGTCCTCGTTTGCATTCAATCGCCATGTTAAAGTGGGGACAATGGCCGGTATTAGTGATGATATCGTCAATATGAAGGTCAACCGGCAGGATTTCCATAATGCCCTTGAAGAAGTCAAGCCTGCGTTTGGTGTCTCTGAAGAAGAGCTGGAAACATGCATCCAGGGAGGTATTATTCATTTCTCCCGTGCAATTGAAAACATCCTCGAGGAAGGAAATCTGTTTGTGAAACAAGTACGAGAGCCCGAGTCAACCACGTCACTGTTCTCCCTATTACTACATGGCCCACCAGGTAGCGGTAAAACAGCTCTTGCGGCGAAGATCGCCATTGACTCAGGCTTCCCATTCGTGAAGCTCATCAGCCCCGAAGACATGGTTGGATATAGCGAATCAGCGAAGATTCAACACATGAGCAAAGTCTTCATGGATGCTTACAAGAGTCCCATCAGTGTTGTTGTTATCGATAATATCGAGCGAATCATTGACTGGGTTCCAATCGGACCACGTTTTAGCAACCTTGTGCTTCAAACCCTCATGGTTTTGCTCAGGAAGCAGCCGCCAAAGGATCGTCGACTATTAATCCTTGCCACCACTACCGAGCGCTCAGTCTTAAAGCAGCTCGATGTCTTCACCTCATTCAACTCTGACATTTCAGTTCCAAACGTGAACACTTACGATGAATTGGCGCATATACTACGCGAGACACAATCATTCTCCCCAGAGGAGATACAGCAGAGCTTAGAGAAGATTCGGGAGTTGACCAATAGCGAGAAGATTGGAGTTGGTATCAAGAAGGTCTTACTTGGAGTCGGAACCGCGATGCAGGACACTGATAAAGCCAGTCGATTTGCTTTTGTCATTGCTCGAGCTATGGACGAGCAAAATTATTCTTAGATATCGGTTATGATGAGACACGGAAGCTTTGTTTCTTGGTATCTAGATCTATTTGATTGCATTATCGGTTTTCATCTAATTAATGTACGCTACGTAAATACTAGGATAGGCTTGATATGCTACAGGTCTTCAATTCTAATGGCGGAATGCTTTTACGTTAGTTAATGCTCAAAAGGTCAACAGAACTTCAGAAATGTATCACAAGTACACAAGATGCACAGCTCCACAGCTCCACAGCACTCAGAGAGCTCTCGCGTGGAAGAGGGCCTGAAAGGAGAGCATAGAAGAAAATGAATTAGACCAAACGATCTAATGATCCAATGGCTTAGCGACGAATATTTTCCATAGAGCGACTTAAAAGGGGCAGAATGTCACGTGACGCGGGAACCGCCTATAGAAGCATCACAACACCCAACTACAACCACGACGACAACAACAACAGCAACACATTTGATAACTATTGTTGACGCGCTCACAGTGGCTGTGTACAAGGTGCCTTGTTTTCCAAAACAATTGCTAGCTTGATGATCTAACCCTGCCGATATCTTAGAGTATCCAGACTTCAATACCCCATTTTAGCCCTCAGCTCTTCGCTGGTGGAAGAAGACGCTTCTTCTCTGCAGTTTCTTCCCTTGACAGATACCCATTGATACCAAAGGACCAATACCCCAATCAGCAGCCATGGAAACCCCCACTGAACCGATAGATAACCAGGAAAATGCCCTGGACAAGGAGATCAGCAATACCATGGGCTTTTCGGAGTTCATGTCTACACAGGCCAACCGGCCACGTCCTGATTTCCCCCCTAACCACCGTGGTAACCGGGGTGGTTATAATGGTAATGGTCGCGGTGGCAATCGTGGGCGTCGATATTATAATCGGTGGAACAATCGTGATTATAATAGTGGCCCACGGGTGAATTCGCAAGGTCCATTGACAGCAATGACAGACAGCACTGCAAATTCAGCCTCAGGCCCTCCCTCTGCTCCTAACCCTAATACCCAACCAGATGCTAATACCGATGCCAATGGCAACAGCACTAACAACAAAACCCGTGGCCGAGAGGGCAAACACTATCCCCGGCGTAAAAATAAATCCAAGGAGAATAACACTCAACCTAAGGAAGCCGTACAGGATACTGATAAGACTGCTAACCCTTCTCCATCCGTCAACCTCAGTACCAAGGACGATACTGAAGTGGGAGGCATTGGAGGAGATACGGACGCGACCCAGCAATCGAAAGTGGCTGTTGCTACTGATGACGAAGATAAAAATGGAGATGCAGGTCAAGAAGGTACGATATTTGGCTAAACTGTTGCCCTTATAAAGATAAGGTTTGGAAACGTTAAGATATGTTGAAGCTAACTGAGTGTGGCCTCTTAGTCGCTATTGCTTCCAAAGTCGACGAGGGCATCAATATTGAAACAGGGGCTGACACTCAGGCCGAAGATGAGAAAACAAGGGAGGCGGTAGCTGAGGAGGGCATAGCTAATGCTGATACCCCAAGCAAAGAGGAAGCTGGAGAGATGGGAGAAATGGATAAAGCCAAAGATGCAGAAGAGGACGAAACCAAAGAGGATGAAGAAAAAGTGAAAGCTGGATATGAGATCACCATAGAGGAGAAGGTCGAGGAAGCCGAGGAGGTGACCGTGGAAGACACCACCAAGGACGAGGTAGCTGAGTCTGACGCAATCAAAGCTGAGGTAGCTGGTGAGGAGCCCGTGATTGAGGAAGCGCAAGGTAAGCCAGTCATTGGCATTTATCTTTTTCCTGCGGAGTTCTAACATGACTTCATTTAGACGATGAAAGCAAGGCTCAACAGGATGGAGATGATAATGGTAAACTCCAAGGAGAAAGTGAACCTGCTGAGACCCGGACCAACACTCACCACGAAACTGACGCTGAAACTGATATCCAAGCCGGTGAAAATGTAAAGGTGGAAGGAGAGCGTCCAAAGCGCACCAATTACTTCGATACAGAGGGAAAATTCCATTGCCCAAACGGGGACATCTTGACTACTAGGGAACTTAGAGGTCTCTCTAGAGGAGTTCGTCTGGAGAATGGTGACACTGAGTATTTTAAACCCAGCTTCATCAACGAGAACCCTTGGAAGGACCTTCTCCCAGCACCCATTGCACGGACGCCTTATAGGCTATTCTATGATGCTGACGACTGAATCCTATACGGACGGTGCCGGTTATAGAGGCGCGGGTTTGTTAAATACTGATGTTAGTGTCGATGGCAGTTGGCAGTATGGTGTATTGATATGCTGGAGAACCAAAAGGTTTCCACAGCTGTTATTCGTTTACTACGCACACCATGCAGCAATTGCATCCCACGTGCTGCTTGAAAAATAAATAAACAAAGTGCTGATCAGGGGATGAAAGGGACAATGTCAAGGTTATGTATGGCTCGCCGTGTGTCTCGCATGCAAGCAAAGACATACCCTCCTTACCCCCTCTACACACCACAAATTTCCAGTTCATGTAACCAAAAATGCATACAACACATAATATCAAATTCAATATCCAATAGCAAAGCTTCATTAATTCAAAAAAGCGAATCAGGTGCTCGGTATAACTTACACATGACCATCCCAACCAAACCCCGTATACACACTCACCTCACAGTATCAAATTTATATCCATCTACAGAGGGGAAAAAAAGCAATATTAAAACCCTCCAGACCAAACCCCGACCCACTCACTCTCTCCTTCCCCTTCTCCCCTCCATTCCACAGAATCTGAATGTCCAGAAAGCCACAATCCCACCCGTCACTTAACACCCAGTTACACATATATATATCTACTCCCCCTTCCCCCCCTCCCCCCGGCCAGGGGGACCCAACGCACAGAGCCCCCCCGTAATTACAGCCTACAATCTAAAAAT